>BJKM01000088.1:914143-931643 GCA_015082035.1 Chaenogobius annularis | reverse complement strand
TTGCTGGCTGTGAGCTGAAAGCTGGAGGTGGCCTGTATTACTCCTGAAGTTCTCACCAGCAATGCCCTTGAATAAGACATCAAGTCCCACACTGTACAGCAGGAGGCCTTTTGCATCACTGATGACATACAAATGGAGAAGGCTGAGCTGTACCAAGAAACAAAGTTTGTTATTTGTATATTTCTTGTATTTGTTGTTACCCCTAACAATAATTTAAGGGTGTTTCATGAGTAGTGGCTCATCTGGTAGAGCACATACCATGCACAAAAATGTTTTTTCATTAACAAAGTACAAAAAAGCAAACAAAAGCATACTGAGGCTACGTTCACACCGGAGGTCAAATCTGATTTTTTTTGCCCATATGTGACCTGCATCCGATTTTTTTAAGGCAGTGTGAACAGCACAATTCCACTTTTTTCAAATCCGACCCAGGCCACTTTTGTATGTGGAAATGAATCCGATAAGTATCCGTTTTTAATACTTTTAGAATGCAACTTCAGTCGTCATCAATAGGCAACATTTCCGGAATAAACATGACAATTTTGAGTCAAAGTGGAGAGAAATGGCAGACAAAAGAGTCAAAAACTGTCAGTGGAAGAAGGAAGAACTAATCAACATATGGGGTGACAAATCGATTCAGCTAAAAATAGAGGGTTTGTACCGTAATCGGGCGGTATTTGAGGAGATTGCGAAGGAGTTGGCCACGCTGCTGGCTGCAATGACAGCAGAAATAAAAAGCTTTTGTGCGAAATTTAAAGAAAATAAGGACGTCAATGACGCGGACGGGTAACCAGCCTTTTTCACTTCCGTAAACACAGTGCGCTACGTGTGACGTTGCGTTCTTTTGTGCGCATGCGGGCCAAATCAAGCTGCATTCCGTTCACACCAGACACAAACGGTAGTCGCATTTTGTTTGTAATGTGAACAACCACATAAAAAAATCAGATTAAAACAAAACAATCTGAATTGGGCCTCATACCCCGTAGTGTGAACGTAGCCAACCTTAACAAAAGGCCATTCACATAAACAGACATGAAATGTGAGTCTGTTAAAAAGTTTTGCTTGAAAACTAAAGTTTAGTGGTACAATTTGATAGTCCATAAAATGCACAGGGCCTCACAGTTACAATCGCATTCTCAGAGGAATTATGGATGTAAATTTCTGTCCAGTCCACAATCCACATGTAAAAGTGAAGATGTCTCTCATATTCACAGGTGTGTACATCATAAGCAGGACAGTATGAGAAATGTATTATGTGGTGGTGTTTGGAGTCAGAGAGTTAAGTAATCCATTCTCCCCACAGTGGTATGGAGAAGGTCTGCTGCCACGGCACGTTCCACGTACACACAGCACACAGAGAAGCACTCAAACACACAAACACTTGTCATGCTGGGTTACACGGAGCCCTGATCGCATTATCTGGCGCTGGACCTTACACTCTCATTCACTTATGCACCATTCTCTGTTGATTTCCGTCACACACTCCCAGAGTATAGGAACCAGCGGCTCACCTGATGGGCTGGGCGAGATACAGGCTGGTCCAAACACACACAAATACTCGGTGGTCCCGCTGACAACCTCTTCCACGCCAGATTAATCTGGTTTACAGTCTTATCTAAGCATAGATAGGGCCTCCGCAGGCACATAGACACAAATATAATATCACATTTGGACTGGCAGGAGCGATGAACTGGAGACATGCAAACGCACACACAGACTCAAACCCACTGGTCACAAGAATACAATCTACCTGCAGGAGGGCTGAACAAACAAACAATAAAAAGTGAATAAATAAATAAAAAGAAAAACCGAAGTGGTGGGAGCAGAGGTAGGAGGCTATGAGCGAAAGTTTGGATTCGACAAACATCACATTAGTCACAGTCAGGAATCCCTGCACCCTCCCATAGAAAACTAAGTAGAATATTGAAGTCATAATCCGCCAAACTTCAGTGTCCTTTCTGCCTTGTGAAGGTCAGCGTTTAGTCAGCCTATGCATCATCTAGAAATGCTTTTTTTTGTGTGTGTGACTAAGGAAATGATTGTATTTTTTCTGTATGTAAAAATTATAAGAAGCACATTTCTGCTATAATCTGTGTCTCACTCAAAGGGAGGAGACTTATTGATTTGGCTTTGTGTTTCAATGCTCCAGATGAAATAATTACTGTTGAAACGCAGAGAGGAAGAGAAATGCAGATACAGTACAGACATAACAGAGAGGAGCTGAGAGTGAAAAGAGGAGAATGGAATAAAGATTTCTGAGTTGAGAGAAATCAGAGGGATTAAGTTGATTTCATTGACCATCGCCTGTGACGTCCCTCTAAAAGCCCCAGATTACACACGCTTTTCGCCAAAACACTGCCTACTCTGACAATTATGAAAACTAGGCGGATTTTTAGGAGGTATGGCATCTAAAACTGTTGAAATTAAAATATAGTCCATATTATGTAGTGTTTTATGGAGATATATAATGTCACTTAATTCTAATTAAGAACATTTTTTATTGCTATCAAATATTACATGAGGATGGCATATTAAGGTGCACAAGTAAAAACAACAAGTAAATATAAATAAATATAATTTAATCAGGGGAGAAAATACATCTTTAGTATAAATCAAAACAATTCTCTTACAATTCTCAATACGATATAGAAAATGTGTCTCCCATGTTGAGAGGTCATTTTACTTTTAGACTTTATTTTCTGTCCTTTCAATGAATGTTTAGCCATAAACACATTCAATTATTACTCCTCATGTAATGATCTGCATTCAGTTCAAATTAAATGACAGAATATTTTTTAAACTACATAAATAGGTATAATAGCCTATAACTATTACAGTCTTAAGTCTTTGTTTTGTGTTTCCTAATTCCATGGCTTGTCTTGCTCTTTTCTCTCCTCTCTCTGTTGCTTCCTGCTCTGGCTGGCCCGACTGCTGCTCCGCTCTATCGGACAGCTGTCGTCTGTGTGCTCAGACTGTGCGCTCTGTCTGTACTGAATGCTGTGAGTGGCCTCTACTGGCTGACTGAAAAAATATTCTTAGAGAGGTTTTTTTTTTTAAAAACTCAAATTAGCAAATAAAAATGTGTAAATAAAAGTACAAATTTGATACAGTGAAAGTAAGGGTCACTGGAGCAGAGATCCAAAAAGTTTGATTGTATTACCAAATGAATGTGCGTGTGACACAGGGGCACAATGCTGGTACAGTAGGCCATAGATTTATTGCTTTCTGGGGAGTAGAAGGCTGCAGGCCCCAGGGGTCTGTCCTCACATCAATATAACAATGACACACATCGACCCAGCAGCGGCCCACTTGCTTCATCACTAGGACAAAGTAGCATCGATAGTTTGAGGGAGGATGCCTCCACACGGTTCAAAAAATAACCATACCCAATAAAACTCCATGCAAAGAGAGTGGTAAAATGCAAACACTTTTGAGGTTTCTAAACTATACAGGACAGTTATGACACACACAAAAAATAAACAGATTAAAACAAAAGAAGATGAAAGGAGATGTATGATGATGAATTACAGTGCACTTCAAATCATATGTGATTGTCTGCTAAAATTATTCAATACTTTCATGTCCAAACCATTTAATTATATTTGAATTAGAATACATAGTACCTGAAATAAACACAGAAATGATTATTATTTATAAATAATATAAATGTTTAGCACATTGGTTAATTAATTGTTTACGGTTGTAATAAATCTCTGCTATATAACGTTCATGGTGCTATTTTTTGTGGGGGAAATGTGCACTAATATTCTTCTCACTAACATTTTAGTTATGTTTTGTTTTTGTAAGTGCAAAACCAGAAAATGAGTTAGTCTCCCCAAACTCATAGCAAGTCACACTCCACCTATACTGAGCCAAAGTTTCTGCAAATTCTTGGGACAAAGAGGCCTAGTACTTTTCAAACTCTTTTTGTTGAAAATTTACTTAAAATAAAAACAGGTGTAGAAAGTTAGGAAAAGTAACCAACAAACTACAAGAGGAACAGGAAAAACAGTATGCTGTAACATTGAGTGGAGAGTTTGTTGCCATTGAGTGATGAAAAGTCCATATGTTACAGAGCCATCATAAATTATGTCCTACAACGTATGGCGGAAGGGGCACAGGGTTTGCACTGTTTGTGTGTGTGTGTGTGTGTGTCATCCAAAAATAGGACAACCACCAAGCTAGTCAGACAGCTAGCCCAGGAAACAAATAGCTCTCCTCGCTACCGGGACAGACCTCCTGCACCCACAGCAGAACTAGAGCCACACACCCTGTAGGACTCGGGATGAGTAAGTGCGCCACTTGCCTCTTGAGCAATTCTAATGTGTTCACGATTAGACATGCACCACACACAGAAAAACTTAGAAAACTGTACAACGCACGGTTTAAAAAGAATAGTAATAAGCAGTAAGTCAGGGAGGTCACAGAAGTTGACCTGTTGTTTGAATACACAGATTTTTTACTGATTTATTTTGGGTTGAATTAAGTTATCATATTTGGTTCATAAAGGATTACAAACAATTCAGAAAATTATTATGTTGCAGTCAAAAATCTCCAACTATATAGTATATGAAAAATAAACTTCCTGTTATTTATAAAGGCCACTTCACACAATACGTGTTGGCTGTTTAGACATGTCCAAACTCAAAATGATGACATGGCAACCGAGATGAAAAAAGTTATATGTTAACGCTGAATAAACTACAGTAAGCTTACATTTTATACATAATCAACATGATCAATGCATAAAACATTCCATTTCTCTGGTCATGTCTTTTTATTTCTGGGCATAAAAATGGCCATAAAAGTTCTTTTGGGGAAACACAGTTTATCAGTAATAAATGCATGACAGAAATCCAAAAATGTAAATCTAAAATACAGCAAACAAAATAAACAAAAATGTTTTCTCAATATGTTCTTAATGTGTCTTAAACACTTTTCGGAGATACATACATGCACATTGTATAGTAGTGTACGCAGGGAGCAAAGTTTTGAGAGGAGTAACTTTTTAAAGATAGAAGTGCCTCCCGTAAGCATATGCTGTAATCTGTACTGCGATCGCAGAGGACACAGCCAGAGGTGGCTTGTGATCTTGCCCCAGTGCATGAACTCAGACCACAGAGCAAAGTGCTTCTACCTGACTAACCGTGTCTGTGCACTGTTTGTGTGTTTACTAATAAATCATCCCATTATACATCATAAGTAGGCCATCATAATTAATTGGGCGGTCAAGAGAAGCTCTGACAACAAGCCCCCAGCGGTGAGCATGCATACACAGACACACACTGCCTTCAAGAAGCTTCACACCATCCAGAGCTTGTGTTATGCAAAACCACCGCATAGAAACTAGAGTGACTAAGAAAAATAACAAATATTTACAAATAAAAATGAAAAAGTAAAAAAAATATTAATAATAAACTGACAAACTGCAAAATGAGACATAGGAATGTCACAAAGAACTTGAATAGAACTAAAGATAGTCTCTCCATGTGTTGAATGTCACATGTCAGACATCTATAAGTGTGTATAAGCACCTCATCACAATGTTTCTTAATATGCCTTCTCCCACAAGTGACCATAACGTCCTATACGCCCTATATAACATTAGTGAAAGAGATAGGGAAGTCGGCGTCGGCAGAGTGTCAGTGCTAAAAGGAAAAGTGGGAAAGGTGACCCTGGAAGGAAGAATGAATGACCTCTGATACCCATCTTTAGATCGGAGGAGAAAAAGACACCTGATTGGGCTTTGAATAATTTAAAGGGACATTGCACACAGCCTTGTAACCCCACCTCCTCACACTGAGCTAAAATAAACAAATGTTACTCTTCAGGTGAATGGCGGATTCAAACCAGGTGAGCGGTTGCTTGGTTTTTTTTATGTAGCTTTTATTAAATAGATTATATATTTTTGTTGACATGTCATTAGGATGCAATAAAATGAAATGAAAAAAGCCTAAATGCCTTTGTTCAATACATTTTACAAATGGTGTGTACATTTTTCCCAAAACCAATTAACAGTAGATCCCAAGATGAGATCATACCAGTAAACTATACCAGTGGTGGTGACTGTAGAGGTTTATTCAAATGACACAATCTCTTAATATAAGGAAAAGTGTTCACAGTGATACCCCTGAAGCTCCAGTGGCACAAAACAGATTTATTGGTTTAATTCGCTGACCCCTGCACCCTCATATATGGCAGAGACAGGAGACATGGAGAAGGGAAGACCAAGGTCAAGTCTAACAGGGTCAAGTTCAGTCCTTCTCCCACTCCACTGCATTATGCAGTCAGCTGACTGAATTAGCATGACAACCTGATTTAGTCAACCTCTTTACCCCAATTCATCAGTATAACACATGCACTTACACATGCACACACCCACACACACCAATCATACTATACTTCACAAACGTAATTAAAATGGGCCTTTGGAGATGTAGATCGTCCCTGTAGTATCTGTGACTCAAATATGGCTGTGTTCAGGAACCTGTGGGATTACGTAAATGACCCAAAGAATTATAAAACTCCAGAGAATTACTATGTTAAATAAAATGGAACTTATTACTTATGGTAAAAGGGGAACACAGTCATAGTTTGCCATAATAAAAGTCAATAGTCTTCTTAATAAGACTTTAAATCTCAAAACTATTCAAGCCTAGAATACACTCTTGCCTAGAAGAATCAGACTGACTTTTTCATTCAATCACATTTTGAGAGAGAGAATCATCTTAGTTCAAATGTTCCCTGCAGGTGCATTACATAAAACAAACAAGTGAATATGCTGAAATAAGGCAAACAGGACAGAAATGCATGACATCCACTATTACAGCATCAGTAACATCCAACGCACAGCAGTCATTCAGCAAGGCAGCGAGAGAGAGACAGAGAGAAGGGGCTAAGTCTAAATTAAGATGTTAGATGCTGGCTTTCCAATAGGACCTTGACACAGCGGTTGACCTACTCATGACAGGATCCCAGTGCCACGGATTTGGAATTCTATTAGTATTACCAGCTATAGGGGAGGGGGAAAAAATGTCATGCAGTCATCAGGAAGGGGCCAATCCATAGCTCCTATCCATCAGCCAATTACTGGTGCTAAAGTGGAATTAGATAGGTATTGACAATGAGAGGAGGTGGAGAAAGATTAAGGAAAGAGATGGGGGACCAGCAAGGAAGCCAGGATGTGCATGCGGTGGGATGGGAAACACAGAGAAAAACTGCAGAGGAAAACATAAATAATCAATTTCTTATTAGATAATTCAATGTTTGCTAAATGCAGTTGAATTATATTAGATATAATGAAAAAGAAGACCAGGAACTGTAGATTAAAAGAAAGCGAGCGGAAAGAGATGTTAAAGAGATGAAGGAAGGATGGAGAGAGAGCGAGAATATGAACTCACAGCTATATAATGAATTTATGCCTGGCTGGCAGATCTTTATAAGTTATTGGAAAAATAGCCAGGGAGGTGTATTGACACAGCTGCGTCTAAGATCAATACATCGAGAATGGGCAATACATTTTAATTTAAAACTGTTCAAACTTTAGCAGTAAATCTATGTGGCTCAGCGCAGCCCCTTGCTTCATCTAAGCACACAAATCTTCTCGCTCATGCATTCAGTCACATGACCAACATGCTACGAGGACTGTTTTTTTTTTTTTTTTTTTTAAGTTCACGACTTTCTAAACTTGGATGTATTTCTGTGATTTGTGCCCTCCATAATTGTAACACCAAGGACCAGTTTAGAGAAAATAACTAGGAAGGCATTTCGACACCTGTTCTCAGCTAGTTCAATTAGCATATTTAATTAACGTTAATCAATCCAAACAAATTATTTTTTAACACCTAGAATAAATCACGCCATGTAGTGCTTCGCCACCTCTGCACTAGATGACCCAGCAAAGCTTTCATGGATTCCAAAACAAATGAGACAATGCTGGGCAACGAGGCTTAATGTATTGTTTTTCCCTTCCTTTGGCTGTCTCTATTGAAGTGCACTGCATCATTACTTGTGATTAGATCTTCTCAGAGACTACAAATTAAAAAAAGAATGATTATCTCCACAAAGGCACAAAATTTACTTCAAGTGCTAATAAATATGTTCGGACCATGAGCAACGACAAATCAGGGTAGCATACATCATTAGTTAATATTCACTCATTTAGGTAATAAATAACTAATAGTGCGTTCTTGGGGGTTAGGACTGGGCAACACAAATCACATTTTTTACTCCACATTAGCTCATTCCAAGTATTCCTAATAATGTTGAATCATGTAAACAACACAGAGAGAGAGACAGCAGAACTCAGTGGGATCACACTAAACGTTAGGGATGCACCAATAGATCGGGATAGTATTGGTATCTGCCGATATTCACAGCACCAAGTAATATCTTATCAGCCAAAAGCACCAATATCAGTCCGCTCTGGTAATGAAAGAGTTAACTCAGCCAGAAACAGGAAGAAAACAAGGAAGAAAACATGGCTCCATGGACATAGCTATGTTCTAACAGAACAGGCTACAAACTCCAAGTCAAAAGACCCAGAAATGACAAAGTTACAGACTTTTAAAAGTTCTAGAAAAGCTTTAGATGAAATGTATCATTAAATATAAGCGCAAATTCACCTGTGACACACAATGTGTTTTTTCCCCTAGATGTTATTTGACTAGTTTTCCTTCAAAACAATAAATTTAGACATGTTTACTCTAACTTAAGTGTGAGAGGTTTTAAGAAGGAGAAGAGCTCTGAGTGTGTGAGTCTGAGGAGGAGGTTACAGCAGCAGCGACAGCACCACAATGATGACAGACGGAGTGGAGAGGTTCAGAGAGACACTTTAGTCTGAGAAACAATATAAATAAAACAGGACATTCACAGAATGGAAAAGTGTGAAGGCTAATTTTACTCTAATGAAGAATAATCATATCAAATCCTACCCAAACATAGAGCTAAATAAATTATAACTCTATTAAACTTTTCCTTTTTTCCCAAAGAAGAGTATTATGTGTTCTAACTGATTCTATACATTTTAAAATAGATAGATAGATAGATCAAATAGATTTAATCCTTACTTTTAGTGTGTTAAGTGTTTAAAATAACCAAACAATGTATATAAAATATCGGCCTAGTAATCGAAGGCCCAGTTATCGGTTCAAGCTTTTCCTATAACATCACTATCATTGCAAAAAAATTATAATAATATATGTATATATATATTTATTTTTTTTGTCATAGCCTGTGTCATAGCCTAGACTATGAATTTAAATTGCATTGTGATAAAAAGTAGGCTACTTCTATTAAATTTTACTTTTACTGTGCACTACGCACTGTGCATAGTAGAGGCAAAAAGAGGCAGAGAAAAACAATACAAGAAGAGATCATATTTACTAACTGTCAATGAGGCAAGTCTGTTCTTGTTTTGAGTTCATCACCTGACCCGACCTCATGCTCTTTTTTTCACATCAGTGGGAAGAGTGGGGATGCGCAGATGTGGAGTATTGACATGATATACACTTTCAAAATATTTAATCTGACATATCTTATTCCAAAGCATTACTGTGAGCACACTCTTTTCTCCTTATGCCACACATACACAGGAGGAGGAAAAGCGTGTCACTCTGTGTCTAAAACTTTTGGCACATGAAGTTTGTTCCCGCCAACAACCCAATGCATGCAACAAACGAATAATCAAATAATTTGAAATTATTGCCCACCATAATATCCTGATAACGATATTGTGCAACCCTAGGTTACAGTATATGTACATTCCCAAAGGATTTGGTAAAAGACAAAGGGCATTTTGAATTAACTGCCCCTTAAGACACCTTCAGGTAAACACACAAGTCTAATGTGGTTATAGTGCTGTCAGGTTTTCAGTGGTGCGGGTTAATCAGAAAGGCAAGGGGAAGGGTGCTATCTACTCACTGCACTGCCATATTTATCGATTCAATTTACACACAAACATAGAGCTCCACTCAGCCATGTGTGCCACAAAACACACACAGATGCACACACAAATTGACACCCATTCTGAGCCAGAGAAAAGGCACCTATAACACCCCTTTAACTATTCTATTGGGCCCAAATAGATTTTCCCATTTTCTGCAGCAGAGCTAGTGGAAACACTGGAGCAGAACTGAAAGTGATATAAATGTATCAAAAAACAGATGAACAAACATTGGAAGAAGATTTATTACTGAGGATTTTAATAAAAATTGGTGTCGGATGAATTGATTTTGGTTTAAGGGTGGGTGTTATGTGGAACAATTTATCGAGATGGCGCAGGTAAGATGCATTATTTTCCGATTGTTATCTGCCTTCCCTGTTTAAAGAGCTGATTTGTGTTGTGTATTGCATTTTATAGGGAAGAGGAAGAGGGGAACTTCTGATGATTTAGGTGAGATGTATTAATCAAAGGCAGCCTGTGTGAACCATAGATCGCCAACCAAAGGAGGTACAGGTGACAGCTCATTCTGCTAAAGAATGTTTTGGAGCTGCACATCACTGCTTCTCAATTCCCCATTATTTTTCCTGCTCCTTGCCCTCATCTTTCTATCTATCCAGCTCACTGTGGTTTTTGCCTCATCATTTTTTTCCCTGCTCTCTTTTTTGTTGCTACCTCTCCATCTCACAGCCTCTTCTCACAGTTCATTGCTCTCTGGGTTTTAATTTTATGAGCCTATGGGAGTAGATTTTAACCATCCATGTGGCAAATAAACGGGAAATTAAAAGTATTATGCATTACCACGCCAGAAAGTCTCATACACTTTTTCTGTGTTTAGTGACCTTTCCTGCCATCATCTTCAAGAGCACACTATTATTCTGGTATCAGTTACTGCAATGTTTGCTTTTGTAGCCTTGGTACAAAACTTGATTGTATTTCACAACAGTTTCATGCAGACTGTTGTGATGCATACCTTGTATTTACTGGGCATGTGTAGTGGCTGTGCTTACACTGTCAGTCTAACATAAAATGAAAGGCTATTTGGCCAGTCCACTCACCTGTGGCCAGGGTCTTTCTATTGATTTGAAAGTTAGATTGTTTGGGTGATGATTGAGGCTTTTAGGGTGTAATGGACTCTACCAACACTACAACAGAATTATAGCATTTTAGAAAACGTCAGTGTGGTTTAAATGATTAAGTAGAAGATATTCTCACAGACATTTCAATGTTTACAATTGTTTATTTCCTAAGCTACTCTTTACTTATTTTTTAAAATCTATTTTGATCATAATTCAGTACCATAAAACAGGCCCATTTATTGAGTAATTGGCCCATAATGGTAATCACTCTGCTGTGTGAGAGCTGGAAAACTAATCTGTCAGCAGGTATATTGGCCAAAAGGCCAAAGCTAGCCAAAGTTCTTTGGACACACACAGTAAAACACAAATTTAAGTTTGTTGATGCGTGTTATAGTGTGGTCACTGGTACAAAGGGTGTGATTCAACAATAAGAGCTAGTGCCTCAGATATCAAGACAGTGTGAAAAACAATTATGTGAACAAAGGATTACTTAATATTTTATATTAGATATTACTTCATTTAGTACATTTAAAAACAGACAAACATGTCATTATTCTAAGCATAGCATATATTATAAACACATTACCCTACAACTGCAATGTCTTAGCATATTAGATAATGGGCTGCATTTTGTTAACGGGAACCTTTTCCAGGGGGAGGTTCCAGATCGGGATTCTGCCACCTTCACAACATTAGAGGCTGGACTTGGCTGCTGCTGGCTGGAGTGGGATGGTGCCAGTCATATATGCTGATATATTAAACCAAAGCTGATATATTAAACCAAAGACTGATAATTGTGGCAATTGTGGCATCAAAAGCACCACCTATGTGCGTGATGTTTGCAGTCATGCCTCATATACAGGTAATGAAAGAAGTGAGCGGTTGTTGTCGTCCAACAGGTGAAAAAGCAAGAAAAAACATTAATCAGTATATGATTAATTAAATGGATTTCGATTTAGAAAAAACATTAAATAAAAATTTCCGTTCAAATCAAGCGGTTTGATTTCCCGATTTTTTTATTAGTTCCCAAATTAAAAATAAAATATTGAAATACAGCCTCAGAACGGGTTTTGTCTATTTCATTCACCTGCATGTGTTTTGCACACCCCCTGGGAATGGGAGTTTGTCCGTGGTCTTTTTATTCCAGTCTGCCCGAACTAAACCAAGACTTAACCAGGTCCACAACCCGGAGGCCCTGTTGTGGGATTTCTCTTCTAACAATGATCAAGAAATAAAGTAAAACAATAGAACAGAGTTGTCTTTTCTCAAAAGTGAATGTTTAATTCTGAATTAATCGCTCCCTCGTGTAGATACGATCCGTCTGCACGTCTGTCTCGCCCTACACTGGTCTCGGACCTCCCCCGAGAGGGGTCACGTTCACTTTATACGTTACAGGTCGAGCAGATGGTCACATGACCTATAGGAAAATAAAAATTTCTTACAGGCGGGCTTACAGACAGAAAGGCAAATGGCAAAGGTACAAGAAAACAAAAGAGGCAAGGGGGCACAGGTGAGAGACAGTTGGTCACATTTGCATTAGGTCAGTTCACACCTTCCTGTTCTTTGAAAAACAATGCCCTATTGTGAAAAACCAAAACTAGGCATGGCCCAGAACATCCTGGGCACCGCAGGATGTCTCCCTAGCAGACAGACATAGGTCTTTGATCAAAAGAATCACAGCACAGACATGTAATTATCAGTTATACGCTAACAAGAGGGTCCAGGTATTTAATGTGACATAATATAAAGGCCAAATCATATTTTTTCTATAACAGCGCTGAGCACAGAATACGGCGCAGTCCTCGCACACATTTCTGCTTATAAACTTGAAGTGTGATCCATAGGCGAAGGCAGGCAGCAGCAGAGCCACAGGAGCGGATGATCCCAAAGCGCACACCCCCAAACTGCAGCGATGAACCGCATTAGTCCCAGTATCAGGCTTAAATGCGGAGACAAATTTACAAGCAGAGATTTGCTGCACAGACTGCGGTGCATTCTGTGCTCAGCGCCTCCTGGTTTTAGACCTGGTTTAGTCTCAGTTTAGCCCAGGCAGGCTGGGGAAAAAGTCCATGGACATACACTCCATTCCACGGATAAAAAAGCGAGCTCTGCGTGGCTCCTACTCACATGAACAGGGCTCAACTGTACGTAACTGACGCTTGCCACAAGCTCAGTCCCAGTTACCCCAGGGATTGGAGCAAAGGCCTTGTGATGGGCTTGTTCCAATCTAACCAGACTAAACCAAGACCAGGTCAGGATGGCAAGGACTGCATGAGTCGAGTGCAGCACAGCACCGTTACGCACAGCTGAACGCTTGAACGCTTGAATGCTCGGTGGGATACTGCGTGGTCCAAGGGCGCGAGGACAAAGCTACGCACTGGGCGCAGCACGAAGAGCTCGGTTTCACTCCCGGGGAAGTGAGCGTGTATCCGTGGGCTTTTTCCCAGTCTGCCGAGACTAAGACTAAACCAGGTCTAGGACCAGGAGGTGCAGGGCACAGAATGCGGTGCGCTCTACACAGAGATGACCCACACAGTCCCGGTGCCGGGCCCCCCACTGTTGGTGCAGCCCAGAACCAACTTCCGTATTGCGCAAAACAAATAAAAGGTGAATTAATAGTAATACCCCTCCAGGAAATGTCTTCGGCATGTTACTCATATAACGTTTTTTAGTGCACTAGTTCTAAAGTTTATTGGTTACGATTCAAACCATTCACAGAATGCACCACACCACGCCCTCAATTGGCTTCAGTTCACCCGAGAGACGGCATATTCACACACCTCTTGTTTAGAATTCCACACCATGCGCTGTCAGCATTTGCGTCGATGGTGTCAACAAATGAAGACCTCAACGCTAAGATCGGGAGGGAAATACGGCCCCTTATGTAATTTGGTGTGAGGGGATCCAGTGGCGGGTGTGCCTCAAACTAGATCTAGTCATTGCATACAGTATATAGCATGCACTTAGTTATTAAACTTTCTACTTTTATGTTATAAAAAATACATTATTTATATATATATAGCTCATATATATATATATATATATCTCCACACACATACACACACGTTTGAGCTCATTAGCTGCAAAAAGACACCTGTTCGCCCCCCAAATCAGTCAGACTCCAACCACTACCATGGGCAAGACCAAAGAGCTGTCAAAAGACACCAGAGACTAAACTGTACGGGGCTACGGGGCTATTGGTAAGCAGTTTGATGAAAAAAGATCAACTGTTGGTGCAATTGTTAGAACATGTAAGAGGCTTAAGATGAATGTCAATCTCCCTCGGACTGGAAGATCTCACATTGTGTGGGGTATTAGTGATGATAAGAAAGGCGACGAATCAGCCCAGAACTACAGGAGGAGCTGGTCAATGACCTGAAGAGAGCTGGGACCACAATTTCAAAGGTTACTATTGATAATACACAACACCGTCATGGTTTAAAATGTCCAGGCCCGTCTGAAGTTTGCCAATGGCCATCTGGATGATCCAGAAGAGTCATTGGGAGAAAGTCATGTAGTCAGATGAGACCAAAAAATAACTTTTTGGTATAAACTCCACTCGCCGTGTTTGGAGGAAGAAGAAGGATGAGTACCATGCCAAGAACACTATCCCTACTGCGAAGCATGGGGGTGGAAACATCATGCTTTGGGGGGGCTTTTCTGCACAGGGGACAGGACGACTGCACTGTATTAAGGAGAGAATGAATAGAGCCATGTATTGCAAGATTTTAGGCAACGACCTCCTTCCCTCAGCATTGAAGATGGGTCGTGGCTGGGTCTTCCAACATGACAATGACCTGAAGCACACAGCCAGGATAACCAAGGAGGGACTCTGTAAGAAGCATATCAAGGTTCTGGAGTGGCCTCGCCAGTCTCCAGACCTAAATCCAATAGAAAATCTTTGTAGGGAGCTGAAACTCTGTGTTGCTCAGCGACAGCCCGAAACAGATCTAAAGAAGATCTGCGTGGAAGAGTAGGCCAAAATCCCTGCTGCAGTGTGTACAAACCTGATCAAGAATTACAGGAAACGTTTGACCTCTGTAACTGGGGAAAAAAGGCTTTTGTACCAAATATTAACATTGATTTTCTCAGGTGTTTAAATACTTATTTGAAGTAATAACATACAACATTTTTTTTTTGTCATATACAATGACAAAACAATGTGATTTCCGTATTATTCGTTTTTCAATAAATACATGTGTTAGAATCTGAGGTAGTGGACATAATCACAACACAGAAGTCACAGAAGTCTGAAAAACATAACATATCATTTACTACAGATAACACATTTCAAATTCTTTTAAGTTATTTCATCACATGTTTGTGTTGTGATGTGGGACTAATAACAACATTTTGCTATGTGCATGCCATGTCCCTGTTTGTGTGTCTGAGTTGATTGTTCTTGACTTCATTAATCTCTGCAGTGTGGTTATGATTAGCTGTTTGAGGCATGCCAAAGGACATCTGACAGACACACATACTCACCCACAGTGGACAATCTGGTCAGCTGAACAGTCCCTCTGTTACGGACATCCAATTACCTCCAACACTGTAAGCATATTGAACGATAACAATCAAATTAAGCAATAGCATGTGGTTTAAGGTCATATTTTATGGAAAACGTCCCTTTTTTGTAATCATGCCAATTATAAATTCCTTTCTTCCACAGAAACGTACCTGCAGTTGTATCATATATAATAGATTCATATATTTTGGTGCTGCCAGACCATGCTGACGCCCTGCTTATCCACAGCTATAGTTCACAATAGCGTTCATCGGATCGTTTTCCCATTTCTGCCAAAAATCCATGTGATACTGCTGAATCCGACGTGAATAACAGATTAAGTTAAGAAAAAAATGTGAGGATGAAGTAAGGCTGCATGGCCCGTACAAATAATAACTAAACTGAAATGCCTAGAATTATGTATAAATAAATAAATAAATAAATAACCTGGCCATAACAGAAATATCTGTGAACGTGTCATCACTGACAACCAAATGACAAATTTTACCCGTGAAAAATATAAGAAGTAATGATGGAATAATAATGCCACATGTGTACTGTACATTTCTCTGTGTGTGTGTGTGTGTGCACACACGCGGGTGTGGTGATGAATCTCTCATTGTGACAGTGGGGCCGGCAGCAGCGAATGTCCTTCTGGGTGGGACACACACCAAAAGACACACACACACGGACACACAACCACAGATGGAAGGACCACACTAATGGATCACCCCTGTCTGCATGCAATCCGCCACAAATAATGATGAACCACCCCAGCATTAAACTATTTTACACAATGCTCAATTCATTACTTCCCTCCCTCTCTCTGGATGGGTATAGGTGGGCTAATAAAAGGTATGATTTTTCTCCTCTACTGGCACAATCATAGTTTTTATCCATTAGCAGGATATTAGGATGTGGAATGAGGAACGGTGGGAGGGGAAGTGGAGGAGACCGAAAAAGGACAGTCTAAAAGCATTGGAACTGCATTAGCAACAGCAGCTTCAGGAAGAATAAGTAGAACTAGGAGTGTTGTCGAAGAGTAGAACATTTAAAATAAAATAATGAAATATATCACTAAGATGTTGTTAAATTCAAATGCATTATGTTTTATCAGCCGCTAAACTAAGTACAGCAGACTGAGAAGGCTGAAACAGAAGTGTGTTGCTGACAGATGTTTAATAATAATAATAATAGTCAAACCGGCACTTGCACTCACCACCACAGCTCTCCATGGCCACTAGCACATACACACACACACACACACGCAAACACACACACACACACACACATACATGCACACATACATGCACACATACATGCACACACACACACACACACACACACACACCTTCTGACTGTGAGAAGTGACTGGAGTCATGTTTAATACAAGCCCCACATCAAGACATGAAGCAAGTCATTGGCAAAGAATACAGAACAAGATACAGTGGTAACAAACTCAAAGCATAAAAAAGTTAGCCCCGACACGCTGAACCAACAGGGTCAAGAAATTCTTGGTGGACTAAAGACAAATTGTTGTGGAAAACTTAAGTAATAGTTATCAAGAAATAAAGTCAAGCAATCGAACAGAGTTGTCCTGTCTCAAAATGAATGGTTTAATTCAGTGTACAGTCTGAATCAATCCATCCCTAATACAAGCATTGTCTCTCCCTCCTTGGCCTCAAGTCACATAAAGGAATTCACATTATTTTTATAGAATACAGGTCAAACAGGTCACATGATATGCATCTTACTGGAAAATTACTGGCCCAAGAGGCCAAATGCTGGATACAGGAACGAGTAGGAGTTGTTGCTTACGTTTACATTTTGACCGTCTGGCACTGAAAGAGGACAATGCACTGGCAAAAGGCAAGGTGTTCATGCAAAGAGGCCCATCCTGTACACTTGGAGTTTCTCACACCTGAAAGAGAAATCGGTCTTTGAGCAGGGCACATCAAGGTTCCGAAGCATAATTAG